>JAURVB010012424.1:102500-104266 GCA_033002965.1 Piper betle
ATATATATATATATACATATTATAGTTAGTAAAAAATTTTAAGTTTTATCTATTATTTATTTTGGTTTTAGTTAAAACAAAGCTTATGAGTATTTTTGTCATTATTTAAAAAATGATAAAAATTTGAGTCATAATAGATATAAAAATTTTAAAAATCGTTAATTCTTATATAATTTTGTACATTTGGCTATGTTTAAAAGAAAACTTTGAAATGTGATTATTTATAATATTTTCTTAAATTGAAATGGTAAATGACCTGATCGTCAAGCTTAGGTCGGCGAATTGAGCAAGGGGAATTGCCATGTATTATTATAGTATGTTTGTTAATCAGCACGCAATGCTATTCCCACCATAATTCTCATCAGCTGCTGTTTTTCTTCAAACACCTTTGTTTATGTCATATCAGCTCTATTATATTCTTAGGTGTATGGAATGGAGCTAGCTAAAATAATTATTATCATGATGCAAAATAGTTTTATTGTCAATTTTTTCTGTAATATTGCAATCTCAGCAAAAAATAATCTGACCCAATAAACCACAAAATCTAATTAGTTCTTATTAATCAAAAGATCACGCAAAACGCAAAAAGATTGAAAGAGCCTGAATGGCAGTAAAACACATTGGAAACTCTTCAATAATATAATGATTAGACCAAGAACAAGAACAGCAACCACATCAGTAATCTGCATTAAGCAAAACTCTTCAAATTCTTCCTCAAACACATCGGAAACTAATCACCCGCTAATTAATAACAATGGCAGCTTCATGCTCAAGTTTCGCAGGGTTCAATCAACTTTTTTTGGCCTTTTGAGGGTGATTGATAAAAGTGGAAAAGTTGACGGATTAGTCACCCTTTTTTTACCTTTATCATGATGAATTAACTATACTTACGTATGGCTCGTTTAACATTGAGTAAAACTTTAAATCTAAATTCAACTTGTGCGCTCGAGTACCAATCTAAGTTAGAAACCTGAAAAGCAACCCCCAATAAGCTATTTATCGGACAATTAGTGAGTTGAGTCAAAAATTAGTGAAACATCACATTTTTTTTCAAACCTCAATTCTAAGGTGAGGAAATATCAGAATTCTGAAACAAAACATAAATGAACATTGAAGAACTTACGTTCTTCAATTCGATTCACCAATACAAAAAACCCATAAAATTCCACTAAACCCACTCACCTAGAAAAATCCATTCTCACATTCAATACAAAAAACCCATACAATTCCATAAAATTCAATACAAAAAACCCAGAAAAAAAAAGGAGAGATCAAATTGATTCACCAATACAAGCCAGTTCACCAAGCACATTCTCACATTCCATAAAATTCTGTTCCCCAAGCTATCAAAAATGAAAAACTTGTAAATCACATCATAAATGAACATTGAAGAAGACCTCAACTAAATCACATTATGCATGAACGATCAAAAGTTGAACTAAGTATTGATAAATCCACTCCAGCTTACTCCACAACGTTAACAATTGCCTGCAATCCACAAACCCAATTAGTTCAAAACCAAGATTTAAAAAATCAAGAACAGCTCTACATTTTTACAACACATGATAAAAATTCAGATAAGAAGAAGAAGCAACCTTGTGTAAAACCAAGAGTCCGAAAACAGAAGAAGAAAATCATCATCGCCTCAAACTCGATTGTTGCTTCATGGGAGGCGGAAAAGGAGGTAACCGCAACACAGCTTGCTCGGTCTCAACTGGGTCCGATCGCCGTATCTGAAATCCATTCAATTCCATCCATACATACAA